>OX155896.1:24997855-25000355 GCA_944588485.1 Phosphuga atrata | reverse complement strand
CAAATCAATCAAATCAAATCAAATCAAATCAATCAAATCAAATCAAATCAAATCAAATCAAATCAAATCAAATCAAATCAAATCAAATCAAATCAAATCAAATCAAATCAAATCAATCAAATCAAATCAAATCAAATCAAATCAAATCAAATCAAATCAAATCAAATCAAATCAAATCAAATCAAATCAAATCAAATCAATCAAATCAAATCAAATCAAATCAAATCAAATCAATCAAATCAAATCAACATCAAATCAAATCAAATCAATCAAATCAAATCAAATCAAATCAAATCAATCAAATCAAAATCAAATCAAATCAAATCAATCAAAGCAAATCAAATCAAATCAAATCAAATCAAATCAAATCAAATCAAATCAAATCAAATCAAATCAAATCAAATCAAATCAAATCAATATCAAATCAAATCAAATCAAAATCAATCAAATCAAATCAAATCAAATCAAATCAAATCAAATCAAATCACATCAAATCAAATCAAATCAAATCAAATCAAATCAAATCAAATCAAATCAAATCAAATCAATCAAATCAAATCAAATCAAATCAAATCAAATAAATCAAATCAAATCAAATCAAATCAAATCAATCAAATCAAATCAAATCAAATCAAATCAAATCAATCAAATCAAATCAAATCAAATCAAATCAAATCAAATCAAATCAAATCAAATCAAATCAAATCAAATCAAATCAAATCAAATCAAATCAAATCAAATCAAATCAAATCAAATCAAATCAAATCAAATCAAATCAAATCAAATCAAATCAAATCAAATCAAATCAATCAAATCAAATCAAATCAAATCAAATCAAATCAAATCAAATCAAATCAAATCAAATCAAATCAAATCAAATCAAATCAAATCAAATCAAATCAAATCAAATCAAATCAATATCAAATCAAATCAAATCAAATCAAATCAATCAAATCAAATCAAATCAATCAAATCAAATCAAATCAAATCAAATCAAATCAATCAAATCAAATCAAATCAAATCAAATCAATCAAATCAAATCAAATCAAATCAAATCAAATCAAATCAAATCAAATCAAATCAAATCAAATCAAATCAAATCAAATCAAATCAAATCAAATCAAATCAATCAAATCAATCAAATCAAATCAAATCAAATCAATCAAATCAAATCAAATCAAATCAAATCAAATCAAATCAATCAAATCAAATCAAACAAATCAAATCAATCAAATCAAATCAATCAAATCAAATCAATCAAATCAAATCAAATCAAATCAAATCAAATCAAATCAAATCAAATCAATCAAATCAAATCAAATCAAATCAAATCAATCAAAATCAAATCAAATCAAATCAAATCAAATCAAATCAAATCAAATCAAATCAAATCAAATCAAATCAAATCAAATCAAATCAAATCAAATCAAATCAAATCAAATCAATCAAATCAAATCAAATCAAATCAAAGCAAATCAATCAAATCAAATCAAATCAAATCAAATCAAATCAAATCAAATCAAATCAAATCAAATCAAATCAAATCAAATCAATCAAATCAAATCAAATCAAATCAAATCAAATCAAATCAAATCAAATCAATCAAATCAAATCAAATCAAATCAAATCAAATCAAATCAAATCAAATCAAATCAAATCAAATCAAATCAAATCAAATCAAATCAAATCAAATCAAATCAATCAAATCAAATCAAATCAAATCAAATCAAATCAAATCAAATCAAATCAAATCAAATCAATCAAATCAAATCAAATCAAATCAATCAAATCAAATCAAATCAAATCAAATCAAATCAAATCAAATCAAATCAAATCAATCAAATCAAATCAAATCAAATCAATCAAATCAAATCAAATCAAATCAAATCAAATCAAATCAAATCAATCAAATCAAATCAAATCAAATCAAATCAATCAAATCAATCAAATCAAATCAAATCAAATCAATCAAATCAAATCAAATCAAATCAATCAAATCAAATCAAATCAAATCAAATATCAAATCAAATCAAATCAAATCAAATATCAAATCAAATCAAATCAATCAAATCAAATCAAATCAAATCAAATCAAATCAAATCAAATCAATCAAATCAAATCAAATCAAATCAAATCAAATCAAATCAAATCAAATCAATCAAATCAAATCAAATCAATCAAATCATATCAAATCAAATCAAATCAAATCAAATCAAATCAAATCAATCAAATCAAATCAAATCAAATCAAATCAAATCAAATCAAATCAAATCAAATCAAATCAAATCAAATCAAATCAAATCAAATCAAATCAAATCAATCAAATCAAATCAAATCAAATCAAATCAAATCAAATCAAATCAATCAAATCAAATCAAATCAAATCAAATCAAATCAAATCAAATCAAATCAAATCAATCAATCAAATCAAATCAAATCAATCAAATCAAATCAAATCAAATCAAATCAAATCAAATCAAATCAAATCAATCAAATCAA